>JARKHS020014474.1:0-40529 GCA_030143305.2 Amblyomma americanum
CATGATGCTTGTAGTGAAGAGCAGAATATTAATCTCAACCTCATCTTCTAACCCACCCGACACTGCGGAAAAACCGATACGCCACTGCTGTCTACAATCAAAAAAGGAGCGTTAGGACAGCCTTCTCAGCTTCTTTTCAGACGGTAATCCTGACTTGCAGATTCGGTTCCGTGACTGTGCGGCTTGCACTCGAAGCATGTTCGTTGATTGCAGTCTGCGGGACGACGACTGGAAGCCTGAACCCCGGTGTATATTAGTGACCGAAGTTGAGAAACCAGGATTCTGTCAGTTTTTTTCCTAGTTGATGTTTCATTATAGCAACCGGAAAGCAGCCACCTTTCGAAGCAGCGTGAAATTACAACCACATCATAAGGTGTCGGTCATTACGAGGCTCAACAAAAAAAAAATTCTGGACGAAAATAGAGACAACGAGAACTGTGGACCTCGAAGTTCAGGAGTGCTTCAAGCATGAAAGGTTCTTCTCTTCCCCACTATTTTCTCCGCTGTTCTAACGCCTTCGATCATGGCTGAGTTATTCTCGCATAGTAACGAATAAATTTATTTATTTATTTAACAATACTGTCAACCCTCGTGCGAGGGTCTTTACAGAGAGGGTATAAAAACTTCATAGAAAAACAGCATTATTCACAAGCACTGAATACACCAGCATGAAGCGGTACATTCAGTCAAGCATCAAATCGTACTTTCAAGCAGATGGTTATCCAGAGATCGTTCGAATTCATGCAGATCGCTCTGTTCCACAACACGCATTGGCAAGTCATGCCACATTTCAATTACATGGGGGAAGAAGGAATGTCTGAAAGTTTCACTGCGGGCGTAGTACGGCCGAATTATCCGACTATGATTTGTTCTAGAACTCCGTTTGCCTGGTGCTTCTATGTACGTTTCCTTCTGAATATTTATCTGTCCATGGAGCACTTTAGCTCTTTACGTAGTTTTCCTGAAAGACGCGTTGTTGGCACCATGCGAAACAACCTTCTTTCTTATGCCAGGCTTAGCGCCTGTACTAATATTGTAAACTTTGCCCGTTCTTTCATGGTCAACTTTTCTCTTTTGTCAACTTCTGTTTTGTGACGGCCAAAAGTGTGCCCACCTAACTTCATTAGGGCACGAAGCTGAAGTTTGTACAATATGTCGTTACGAATACCCCTCACACAAGGAAGAGATTAACCATTAACCTGGCCTAAATGCTTTCCCGGGTTTCCGCGTCAGCTCTCCCTTGGTGACAGGAAGAGAAATGTTCTCACTCGAAGAGGGCTGCTGCCGCCGTGCCTTCCGTGGAATTAATTACCCTATCTACCTCGTGGAACCTCTCTGAAACTGTCAACTCGTGAACCAAATTGCGATGAATGTTGGAGTGAAGTTTCCTTGCACTTTTACAATATAGGCTTTTAGTTTCTCTTTGCATTTATTGGCTTTAGTTTTCTCTGACTGCATTACATTCTTTTCGGAGATTTCCAAAATATGTTCCGCCTTCTTTTTTATTTTTTTGTGCACTGCCTCAGTAGCACATCAAGAAGCTGAGACGTTTAATGCGTGTGTCCACTGTTCTGTGCTCGCGCTCTTTTTCAGCAGTCCGTTAGCCATTTTTCTGTCTTTGAGGTCACAGAATAGAAAATAACTGAAGTGTTCTTCATTCGAGTGTGCGCACAACTCTCTCGGTGAAAGCACCCTCCCGGCGAACAAAAAGGGCATGAAGTTTGGCTAGTTTGTTTCTTATGATTGTAAATCAGCGAGAAGAACGGGTCAAGAAAAAAACAAATAGCACGTGTGGTCCGTTTTCGCGTCGCCCCGGCCTATGCGCTGATTTAAAGTCGAGCAAAGAGCCTCTTTTATGGAGTCATCTTGTGTTTACATTCCAGAAGAAATTCTATCTTTAAGGCACAACAAAGAGCAGCCGATTTAGCCAACGCAAATCTGCGATTCGTGCCAGCAATGAATATTTAGAGGGAAGCGCGTTTTCGCAAAAACTACCAATAGCAGCCTGAGCGTGGGGAGGCTCAAATTAGAAGTCTTTTCCCATAAACGTCTCTGTGTGATTGTTCTGTGAGTACTTCGTGCGCGCACAGGTGTGCATTTCTGGGAATGCTTACTAGTGAGCACGAACGGAAAAGCGCGCAAGCACTGTATCCTTGCGTTTAAACTGGTTTGTGCTTCTGTACATACACACGAGTGCAAATGAATTGTTTGGAACGAATGTAACAGGCACAGAATAGTTACATGGCGCAGCTTGAAAACGTGAAAATAAAATTATTAAGCGTGACTTGCAACTGAACTGCCTGCTTCGTTTTGACAGCCGTGGCACGGAGCCTTTCATATGCCTTCGCCGTCTTTGTTCTCATGTAGAAAAAGCGCGGTTCTACTTTTGTCCAGGCACTGATCTCAAGCACACAGTTTTTGCCGCTACGAGCATGGCTTGCACGAACGAACAGTTAAAAATTAACGTAGCATAAATGCTTTTGCACGCTAGCGACCCCGCTCTCCATACAAAGTGGCAAAAATTAAAATATTTTATCGCACACAACCGCGTGCGCGGATATTAGTATCAGATCTCCGCACGGAATAAATTACCCTAGCTGATTCACGGCAGCTGTTGGTACGTGCGGACTTTCTGCCGCTGCTGCGGTGAATACTAAACGGTAGTTTCCTTCCTACTTTTACAACTTTCTTTTTCAGCTATTCCAAGGATCTATTTGGGGTAAACTTTTGCAGTCCTATTTCGCACTGAACATTCTCATTTGGGGGTTGTAAAAGCTCCAGTTACTGGGTTAGTTTCTCTTTGACGGCACATATGTCATATCTCCCAGTGAAAAGCCAAAACGCCCATTTTGCATTCTCATTGCTTCTCTCTTTTGCTTTTAAAGAGCCACGTGATGCTGAAGAGAGAGCGTGTGCAGTTTCGTCGCTCAAAAGCAACCAAAAGGAAGATAAAACAAGGAACTTGTCTCTTGGAGTGGAAACGTTCTTCACTTCTGAGGACGGGCCTCATTTAAGGCAAAACAAAAGAGAGACAGATATAAAAGCGCCGACCTAGATCGTAGTCATAGAAAGAAAGGAGACCAAGGAAGAAAATGGCGTTCTCCGCTTGAATAAAAAAAAAATGGAGGCTCAGCAGGAAGGTCGAATTACAGCTATTGCCTGGCTGGCATGGTGCTTCAGTACTTCCGACCCTTATGGTGACGGTGCTGACTGCTCAACGTCGGAGACTGGGATCTGGTAGCCAGTGGAATTCGATTAGATCGAACTGTATTGAATCGAAATGAATGAATTGCTTCTCATTAGCACACCAGTTAAAATATATCATATGACTCCCATGATAGGGATACTTACCTGCAGCTTTCGTCCAGCGCAGCGCATGACATGCGACATCTTTCTTGTTGCCCACCGTATGCACGGCCACTTAAGAAAGAAGTCAACACAATTGAAAGAAAGGAAAGCGTAAAGAAATGCTTTTTCGTTGTGTTGATTAGAGTTACAAATTATGGGTGCAGTAACGTTATGTATAGAACATAGCTTTCGAGAGCGCAGAAGAAAATGGAACTACACAAATCGGTTGAGATTCGAACCCTCGCCTTCAGCATTTCACATGCAGTGCTTTACTAGCTTAGCTATGGTCGCGCCTGTCCTTAGTGCAAACTGAATATATTCGGATTTGGTGTGTCGGCAGCCTTAACCTGACAGTGTTCACCAGCGCCGCCACCGTCCATAGAACATACATAAACAGTGGGAATAACCGCCGTGCGAGTGCCCTCCTATGCTTATGGCGAAAATGCTGCCAGAACCAATAACTTTCTTACAGGCTTACCGGACGCCTGTACCATTCTTAGAGACGTAGTTCATGATATGTGTATTGCTCCTGCTTGCGGGTAGAACTGTTTAACTTCTGGTTTTGTGAAAACTGTTGCCGATGATTTCTGACGCTGTCGACTGGTTAAATTAACCCGCATAGGTGGCTCAGCACACATGGCATTCGTTCTGTCAGCGCAGGGCCTCAGGATCGAATCCCTACAGCGGCCGCCACATTTGTGCAGAAGGAAAAAGCTGAAAGGCTGATGGCTCATGCACTGAGTGATGTTTGTGCATGTTAATGGCCCGGACGTGGTTGAAATTAAGCCGGAAATAGCCACTATGTTTGCTATTTGTTTCTTCTTCATTCCGCCCCTTCTTTAGTTCCTTCACAGTTCTCGCTGTTCAGGTGTGCTTTGAACGTGAGACGTCTCTGCAGATTTTCTTCATGTACAACAATGTCTGTAAATAGTATTTCTAGTTCAAACGTTCCTGATATGTTAATTGCCCATCTCACCTGGGCACCTCCTAATCGGAGGCTACGGGGCGCTTGGATGGAGGCGAAACACACACAGAGAGAGAGAGAGAGAGAAAGAGAAACTTTATTGTTGGAGAGGAAGTCGGGGCACGCCCCTGGGTCTCCGCACGACCCCACTGCACTCAAGTGTTTATGTCCCTAAAGTCTATAACACTGGCAGCCCGGCCGGTGGCGATTGTCTGCACGGCCGGGTCCTCCGAGCGCAGCAGGGTCTCCCAGTCCTCCCAGGTCTTGAGGTCCTCTAGGCCGCGCGGGGGAGGGTCCGCCGGGCAGAGGGAGAGTGTGTGGAGGGAAGAGGCGAATGGTTCTGGGCACAAGGTGTAGGCAGGAGTGGGGAAGGAGGGGTGATAGGGGGCTAAGGTCAGGGGTGAGGAGAGTGTGTGTGTCTGTAGTTTGCGCCAGAGTGTTGCGTGTTTGTTATCTAGGGAGGGGTGGGACGGGGGGTAGAGCTGGCGCGAGGCTCTGTAGGCCTGCGTCATCTCGCTGAACGAGTGCATTCGCTCCCTCGCGAATCCCCGATCCGAGGCCACCTGAACCCGGTTGAAAGAACCTCGGGCTAAAAGGTTGGCGGCCTCGTTTCCGGGATTCCCGGAGTGCGCAGGCACCCATATAAGCTCTACATGGCGGGGTGGGGTGCATCGGGCGAGCCCAGTATGCCAAAAGCAGGGACGTGGACTCGGCCTCGCGCAAAATTTAGAATCGCAGTTTTAGAGTCTGTTAAAATGTACTGGGCTTCCGTGCGGGTGATGGCAATTGAGATGGCGGCTTCCACTGCAGCCTCTGGGGTGGTGTCAGGGGGGAGAGGTAGTGTGAGGAGGGCGGATGAAGAGCAGTCCACCACGGCTGCGGTTGCTTCGTCACCCGTGCAAGCGGCGTCCACCCATACGGCGTCCGGCTCGGAGCCGTACACTCGGTGGAGTGCCTTCGCACGGGCTCTGCGGCGCTGCTCATGGTGGGAGGGGCGCATATTTTTTGGAAGTGGCTTGATGACCAGCTCTCGGTGAAGGTATCGAGGTATGGGGAGGAGGGTTGGGTCGTTGGCCGGTATTCTGATTCCGAGGGAGTCCAGAATATACCGGCCTGTGGAGGTTTGTGTAAGCCTTATGTATTGGGCCTGTCTTTGGGTCTCCACCAGTTTATGTCGTGTTTGGATAGTTCTAGGTATGGGGTAGTGTAGAGCACACGGCTGAGGACAAAGGCATGAATGAGGCGACAGAGGTCGCACTCCTTCATGCCTCTATGATGGCCCGAAACTCTGCGGATGAGATGCGATATCGCACCTGCAACCTGCTTGAGTTTCTTGAGGGTGGTGGTGTTTTTGCTATCGTTCTTGATATGCAGGCCCAATACGCGGAGGGTGTCAACCTCCAGTACCGGGTCCCCATTCAGTTCGATGGCAATTTGGGAGCGGGGGGAGCGTTGGTTCTTAGGCCGGATGAGGAGCAGTTCGGACTTCTCTGGGGAACAAGACAATCCGATGTTCTGTGCATAAGTTTGGGTGAGGGTGGCTGCTTCCTGTAAGGTGTTCTCTATGTCGCCGTCACTACCGTGGGTGGTCCACAGTGTGATGTCGTCGGCATAAAGACTGTGCTTAAGGTGGGGAATAGTTGCCAATTTTCGGGCGAGGGGGATGAGGGTGATGTTAAAGAGGAAGGGGGAGAAGACGGACCCTTGAGGGGTTACGATACTCTGAAGCGTGTAGGAGGGGGAAGAGAGAGGTCCAAAATGTATCTCAGCCGTGCGGTCAGTGAGGAATGCTTGAATGTAGGCGTACGTGCGCGCACCCACATTCAATGGAGATAGGGCAGTCATGATCACCTGATGTTCGATGCGATCAAAAGCTTTGGAGAGATCCAAAGCTAAGACTGCCTTTGTGTGACCAGGCAGAAGCGGGTCGAAAATTTCATGCGTGAGTTGCAGCATGGCGTCCTGTGCGGATAGATGGGGGCGGAATCCCACCATGCTATGCGGGTATAGATTGTTGTCCGCCATGTGCGTTGTGAGTCTTGCTAACACAACATGCTCGAAGAGCTTTCCGAGGCATGAGGTTAGCGAAATCGGGCGAAAGTTTTGAAGTGTAAGTGTTTTGTTGGGTTTGGGTATGAATATTACCTTCGCGTGGCGCCAGGACTGCGGTAGGATACCCTCCCTCCAGCACTGGTTGAAGTATTGCGTAATTTGGGTGATCGATTGGTCGTCCAGATTACGGAGCATGGAGTTTGTGATTTGGTCTGCACCAGGTGCGGAGTTGGTTCGGAGAGTCAGGAGGGCCGCTCTGACTTCCGTCTCAGTGATGTCTGTGTCGAGTGTTGGATTGGCTGGTCCTGTGTAGGTGGGTAGAGGTGTGGGGGCACCCGGAGAGGTGTATGTGTTCTGAAGTGTGTTTATGAGGGCCTCGGGATCGTCAATATATTGGTGTGTGAGGCGTGTCACGTGGTGTTGTGTTTATGATTTGGTGTTTGTGGGGTCGATGAGGTGTCGGAGGAGTTGCCATGCGCGTTTGCTGGACACGCAACACATTGAAACGACCACCGAAACCCCTACCCTGGACACACACCTAGCCCACCTCTGGGAGGCTTATCACAGCCTCTTAAAACGCTGGAAAGGCAATAAATATAACAAGACACTTAAAAAGCGGCTGGCTGCGCTGCAGACAAAAATCTAACAACATTCGGCGGAGCTCTGCCGATCCTACTGCGGACAGATATGTGACGGCATCGCCGGAAACCTGTCCGACGAAACGCAAAGGCGCCCGTGTGCTGTGCGATGCCAGGGCGCGTTAAAGATCCCCAGGGGGTCGAAATTATTCCTAAGCCCTCCACTACGCACCTCTTACTTCCTTTCTTCTCTCAGTCCTTCCTTTATCCCTTCCCTTGTGGCGCGGTTCAGGCGTCCGCTGATATGTGAGACAGATACTGCGCCATTTCCTTTCCCCAAAAATCAATTTGCATTTCCTTTCGCCCCCCAAAATTTTCATGTTTTTCATTGGGGCACCAGGGTTCTGTCTCCATTCTAGATATCGGGCTTCTTCATTACTAAGAATGGTACATGATACGGGTGCCCGTTTAAATTACAGAAGTTTTAAGGAAGGGTCGCAAGAAATGCCATTTCTTTTTACTGAAGGGGCTGGTGTGGGCCCTAAGGTGGATTATATACAAACACATTTGGTCACAGTTAGCTGTCTTTCATTCGAAAGCGCAAAGCTCCGCGTGATGTGCAATTCGGACACTTCCACTCCGCGACGGCGATAGAGCATGAAGCTCTCGGGGTGTAATTTGAATTTGAATAAAGGGGCCCTGGACGCTATAATTGGCTCCTGCGCGGCGGCACCAATTTAGAAGGGCATCTTTAGGCATGCTTTCTTCGCTTTGATTGCGGACCCGGTGGACGAGATAGAATGCTAATGCAGTGTGTGAGTGAAAAAAAAAGAAGAAATCGATGCGGTTTCCTTTCACTGCGTAGCCTCCAGGCGACGCCACAAAATTATACAAGGCGGTGAGGCTCACAGACGTAGATGGCGCTCGACAGAAAAATTAGGGAGGCGAAGCTCGATAAATTTCAAAGTGGCGTTCAAGCTATTTTTGTCCTAAGTGGTAGGGCTTATTAGCATTTCCTAATGCTCCACGCGAACACAGATCGTTGTTTGCTCTGGCTGTTCTAGTTCATACAGTCACGGCAGCTATACAAGGAAACCTTATAGTTGCCGATACATTGAATAACCATTTAATACAGAGCGGAAAATACACCCCAGCTTGCCCCCTGGACAAGGCATTGTTTTTCCTAAACCTGCATACTCAACTCATTAGCAATGTCACTAACTACACCGCTAGAAGTTGAGAAACTTCTAGCGTTAGCTGTAGGAGCAAGATATAAACTGCTGCTGGAGCCGGCTGTTTAGCAGCATTCGTGCATCTTCAACCTGAGATAAAGCTTGCATGTAGGCTCCGGTCATGTGTCAAGTAATATCTAAATGTTGATTTGCATTGGTGCAGCATAAGGGAGAACGAACTTTTCCATTTTATTTCTCATCATGTGCACAGCTTTTATTGAAATTTGATTAGCCAGAAAGGAGAAGAACTCTCCCAAACCCACAACCTGAGCAAGTAGGAGGCCATGCTCTCGAGCGCAAGTTTTTAAGTCCAAAGACAACTGCTTCAGTGGGTGCAGCTAACAACTAAGGCCGCAGGAACCCTGGACT
Source organism: Amblyomma americanum (assembly GCA_030143305.2). Taxonomy (NCBI): domain Eukaryota; kingdom Metazoa; phylum Arthropoda; class Arachnida; order Ixodida; family Ixodidae; genus Amblyomma; species Amblyomma americanum. The sequence continues at coordinate 8,544 of JARKHS020014474.1, forward strand.
GAGGGCCCCTCTCAGATCAGAGAGCGCAAAGCTCTTTACTGAATAAATTTAATGACAACCATTACCACCCGGACCTTTACCCTTATGCCAACAGGAATTTCAGCGGAAAATGCTGATGTCACTCGGGATGTGCAGCAAATTTTGTTTGTGGGATGTGTGATGTCTCTTTCCTTCATGTCGCTACAATCGTACTGGCGCCGCAGGTAAGTTCTAGTGACTGCATTTGTTGTACAGTTTTAGTCGTGGCCGGTTTGGTGGCTTAGTAGTAGTGACCGGTTGTATAGCCAGTAATGGTGGCAGTGGTGCTGCGGTTACGGGTGCGTACCGCACAGAATGCTTCGTGGTTGCCGATCCTTCTATATAAGGTGGGCGCCTGATGTGGAAGCCACAGCAAGAAAACTGGCGAGAGTGTTGGGAGCTGGGCTTCATCGAAATACTGATGCCATATTCGTGCGTCAGGCATGAGTACCTTGCGAGGCTGTGAGAACGCAGTGTGGGATTGCGGTTTTGCAAGTGCTGGTGCAGCCGAATCCAACAAGCAGTTATGATGTGTACGGGCTGGCCTCGGGAGCATAATTGTTCGCGAGCCCGTATTGCTGGAGCTCACCACATACCTACAAACTGCAGACTCCCAGGTCCTGCAAAGGCGAAACTAATTACAGTGGCTCAACTAATCTTTAAACCGGGCAATTCATTTCATTTTATTTCCTTAAAGGCCCCATGTCTGGGATATTACATAAGGGGTGGGAACTAAAAATATAAAAAAACAGCGCAAATGTATAGTCATAGCATAGCAACGTCTTCATTTATTTTAGTTTTCCTCGTAACATAGCACGAGACTAAATAACCACCATCTGGTAGCTTAGGCCACAAGTGATTTTTACAAACGCGTATATGTGCTCGTGGTGTATTCATAGCTTTTACGGGAAGTCTTCAACAGCGAGAAATAATTTTCTTGTTTCAGTGGAGCATGACACATTTTATAACATAAACACTGTGGTTTTTGCGTTAAGTAGAAGACGCAGTGAAACACAACATTTTCAAGAAACCGAGCCTGGTACCAGCTTCCCCACCATTTACATGCAGAAAGAATTTAGCAGCAGTATATAATAATATAATGGTTTCATATTTCGAAGCGTACTCTTGAGACAAATTCAGCTTTCTTTCATGTCATGATTTCAAGACACTGTGAAAAACTGTAGAAAGATTTCTACATATCCGTAGAACAACTACCATGATGGTTTTCTTTTCCAAACAAAACTGATCGTCTTTCTTGAACTTCGCAAACGAAAAATTTAAATTGCTCAACAGAAATTGCGAGCAGCCGCTGAAACAGTTAGGTGTGTACTAATTACTTGTTCTCCTCACGCATTCGGCTGCACGCATTACAAATCCTAGCCGTCGGCCGCGCTGCATTATAGCCAGCGAATGTACGGCAGCAATCCTCTTCCATGTACCCGTCATCAGCCGATCTCCTCAGCGAGCCTGGCAACCTAATATCGGAAGCTCGTGCTCATAACAGCCAGCAATAGCTCCTAGGAATTCTCTACGCTAACTTTGATTTCTTTCCTTTCCGCGTTTATCTGCCTATGAAGTACACACTTCAGTGGTACACTTCACTGCAGTCCAGCTGAGCTTCAACGTCGTTTCTTTCCCATGTTTGGTGTCCTCCCGTGGATGAGTTAAAATATGTGGAGGCAGAACAGACAGAAAGAGCGATCACAGGGACTGCCCACACAGAGAACTTAAAGATACACGACCTTTCTGTTGCACAACAATATACCGGAATTTTTTTTTTGCATTTATATCGAAAGGCTCACTTGGCAACTTAACCTCTTCGCTACCCATTTATTTGTGGGCTGTTTCGGTTGGCCCGTTTTTAGCCTGAGAGTTTCATCACAGATTAAGGAAACAACAAAAAAGCAGTCAAGGAAGTTCGACATGCTTCCGTTGCTGCAATCAAGCGTCTGCTTTTGCTTGGACGTGCGCTGTCTCCTTATCTTCGTTGTTCGGTTTTGCCGCTGATATTCCAGCAAAGTGAATTTGTCCAAAGGCCAACGAACGGGTTAGCCGTCCCTCTTCGCAGTATCTTTGTGACCTTCCCGCCTGAAACAAAACTCGGGGTAGAGATAGCAATTCGTGCGAGCAAGTCGAACGGCGCCCATAATCTCAACTGGGCCAGAGCGGACGACTGCTTCTCAGTGCGATGCCTTGGGACGCTCCCTGAATGTACAGCAGTCTGCCGAGAAACCAATTTGCGAGAACCCCGTTAGTCGTTTCTCTGCCGAATTGCGAGACATGTGTCTGAACCGGTAGATAGTTTTTCCTTACGAAAGGCGCTCAGCTCTAGTAACCGCTGCACTGTCGCGATGAGAGACAGAGAGAGAAGCAGAATGGAAAGGGAGGGAGGTTAACTAGGCGATACCCAGTAGGCTACCTTACGCGTGGGGAGGGAACAAAGAAAAAAAAGTAAAGAACTAGCGGGAACAAACTGAGTTTACTGCATGCTATGCGACTAAGACGGCTAGGACTTGAGCTCAAAATAAAAGTTATGTCTCTCTCTCTCTCTAAAACAAATCATGATGTAAGTTATTCAATCGACTTTCCGTACAGACTACTTGAGCACGGCTGTCCTTGAACGCAAACTGGTTGCAGGAACCTGCAAGAGGGACAGTTGCGGGCATTAGGTTAATCGTTTCGCGATTACCTCGTGACTTCACTGTTTATAACTAATTCTTGACTGTCTTCCTACCATCTCTGACTCTCCACGAAGAGAGATGCGTAGCAATCACAGCATAAAAACGTTTGTCTGTGAAGACTTGAGAAGCCCACAAATTCTGTTTCTAGACCCTTTACATCGTACGAAATAGAGCCAGATATACTGGAGTGTTCTATAGATATCGTGTTCTCGCACAAATGTTTTGTTGAGAAACGAAAAACAGAAACACAAAATCAAGAGTCGGCTTTAATGTGTAAAAAATAGAGGGTAAAGTACGTCCAGAACAGCGAAAGAAATTTGTGAGTTTAAGTGGTTTCGTGCCCTCATCTTGAATGCTTCTATTTTGTTTTTGTCTGGCCTTTATAGAGACCGTTCTCACTGGCTTGTTTCTCAATAGAGCAGTCTTTTCTGAAACCCCTGCTTCTCCAATAGGAGCAGCCTAATATCCCCGCTCTATCCCAGTCAACTATCCCCGAATGCTTTCACGCGAACAACTGTATGGCATCACTAGAAAAAGCGCGCGGGTGAATTTGAGTGCTGGCGGAGCGTCGCGGCCAATTGAAGGGTGCAAGATTTCCTCAGTACCACTGTGCAAGTAGGCGAGAAATATTTCTGGTATGATATGACCACGTTTCATAGTAACAAGAGCGTAGCATTAAGAACAATGACTTAGGAATGACTGTGATACCCCGCCCCTTCTTTTCGGCAACTATCGCCCCAGAATAGTAAAGAGTAGTAACAGCAGTTCTGCTCTGGGGCACTGCTTCACTCGAAATTTGCTCAACGTTTCCCTACCTCTTATCTTCCGATGGAATAATGACATTCATTCGCGCAGCCGCCGTCCTGATTCTTCTTTGCTTACCCTGGCAGTTCTTGGAACTTATTCCATTACTAGCTGCGCTCTATTGCCTCTTCCGAATGGCAGATAAGTAAAGTGTTCAGCAGGCAGGGTAAGCTACATCTGCGTAGCACAAAAAACAAAAGAAAATACTCGCACGGAAGCTACAGCCGAGCAGAGCAAATATCCAGACAAAAAGCGCCGGAGGTAAATGAAAGGAAGCGGACCCCGCACGAAAAAGGACTGTGACCATGTGTTCTGCCAGGCGCGAACCTTGAGCAACGCTTGCCGAGATTTATAGGACACAATCTAGTAAACTGCCCGGAAGGAAAGGGGCAGACAACGAAAGCAAAGACGGCCACGTGCCGAGGGCCACTGGCTGTTTGCGAATTCAGCTGGAATCTCTGGTCCGGCCTCTGTTTGTCTTTCCTGCCCTCCTGGCTTGCCGCTCGTTCCCTTCCTTCTGCACCGTTTGATCTTACCTCGCCACAAACTCTGCGTAGTCCGAAGCTCTGCTCTTCAGTATCTCTTTATTTTGTTCTTGCTTTCACTCATTCATCCGTTCTCTCACGGTGCGCTTGAAGCGTCCACCGAAAGCAAGATAGTTCAGTGCCGTTATTTTCTCACGGCCGATTTTAAATGGTTTTACTTCCTGCTCTGTGCTTAATTCGGGAGCCAAAGGGTCGATAACAATGTATGCCAGTATTTATGCCTGTGAATATTATTTTCGTTATGTGTGCGTTGGAAATGAGGAGAAGCGACCGAGTACAACTCAATGCACTTTTGAAAAGAAGATATGCGTCAATTGCAGCGTCTGTGCAACTTTTCACGTGCTACAATGATGACTGTTGGCCCTGCGCGCGAAGTTTGTGGGAGAGGATGTTGCTGCAGTGTCGTCGGGAAGGTCATTCCAGTCGGTGATGGTACGAGAGAACAATGAAGATTTAAAGGTGATGGTGCGTTGACGACCACGGCAGATCCCGAGTTGATGGCGAGTGCGGCGAGATGTGCGTGCCGGTGGAACCATGCAGGGTGGAGTTCGTGGATGGCTGTAAAAAGACTTGTGGAATAACACAAGGCCACTAAGTTTTGACCTTCAAATTTGCTGGTATGGCTGAACAGACTTTAGGGAAATACCATAAAGAGAACAGTTTTTTCGGTGAGAAAACAGAATCAAGATGCATAAATAAGAATTCGGAGATTCTATATTTATAAACCACCAATCCAAAAATTGCTGAGATTTCGGCACTTTCTATTTCTTCTTATTTATGAAAACTGACCAACGTTGAAAATCGCCCGAAGAGTGGTCCAGTTAAAGCCAGCGCTGTATTCAATTCTTCGGTCGTGGGAGCGGATCATTTTCCGCTGCAGTACCTTATCAACGTTTATTTCAACGGCCTACACTTTACTTCTTTCTTCTTCTTTGTTTCCCTAGATCACAGTCAATTTTACTACTTGTGCGCATAATTTTAGTTTCTTTGTATCACTCAGTACCTCACGGAATCAATGACAGGCACTCCTGTTCTTTTTTAAGGTGCTCTCAAATGACTGCCGTTCTATTCTCTAAGAGAACAAAATTTTAGGACCTCGTGAACAGCGTCACTAAACTCTCCACTTCCTTGTAATAATATTCCACCGTGCAAAATTAAGCTCCAAAGATTTTTTTTCTTTTTGATCACGTGAACATTTCGTATTCTGTCAAGTCCACCGAGATTCAGAGGAAGCTTGCCATAGCATGTCTCTTTCCATGCGAAGAAACCACGAACACCCGTTAACGGCACTTACTGGAAAACTCGAAAGGCAGGCTACTTTCCTGGTTCTTGCGTGCCTTTGCGCACGTGGTCTGTGTGCAAGTGTTTATTAAGCATTTCGTTTCGTGTTTGTGTGTTCTGCATGGGTGCAAATTTTGTTGGCGGGATTCTGCCTTCTTTGTTAAGTGAGAGGAAGTATACGCGGCTGTCATTTCTTTTCTTGCATGCGCAGCCGCAGAGTGTGAATGCTTTTCCAATAGTGTGGGGAGTCGTTTCGTTTCCTAAACAACAACGAAAAATCACGCTGGCGTGTCTGCACCAATTTAACTATGAAAGGGGGCTTCTTGAAACGCGGCGCATGTCAGGAGAAGCAAGAAGTTTAAGCTCCCTTTCAAGCTACTCTTCCATGAACACTTTCTCACTGCTTGTCCTGGCTTCAGTGAAAAGGTTGGCCGATCGATGTAGCTGTCTGGTTATGGCAATATTTAACTCAACAGGAAACGTGTTTCAGGCGCAAAGACACCCATCCTTTTGCAAAACCCAGAAAAGTGAATTCATGCCGAGATGCTGAAAAAGTTGTTAAATCGAATTGGAAAAAGCATTTTGCACATCTGAGCCGACTGTGCCCATATCACAATTACCGTAATTACTCACTGCCATCCACCATTGCTCCTTTATTACAAATATACTCCCCGTTGGGGGATTTCCCTAAACATTTGACCAACGCTGTCCCCGCTTCCCGTTATTGATCAATTCACTCTCGCCCTACCATAAGTTTGCCGTAACTGTTAGCTCTGTTGTTAGAGCGACTGATCCAATGAAGCGGTGGTCCCGGTTTCGAATCCGAACCAGGACGAATTTTTCTTCAACTGTGAAGTTTCTGATAAAGCTGTATAGTTATCCTTTGTATCCGTAGGGCTACCCTTGGGTGGACGCCAGTGAGTCACTACTACCTTATTAAATTAATTATTCGCGCGAGGTCGCTCGGGACAACCTTGATCGCAAAAATTCCACCGGTGGCAGCACCTGCGATCCCAGTGCTGTGGCGCACCACTTAACGCTGCACCACAGCGCCACGAGGAGTATGAGGACTCCGATGGTTCTATGAAAGTAAAGTAGAGAAAGAACAATTCTTCATATGTGAGCATTAAACCATTAGCTGTCGCTTCATACTCTTACAGCCACGGTACAGCGGCCACTGCCTTCACGAAATTGGCGTGCAGATCAGGAGTGCGGCGGCTACGTAGGGACAAGCAGAGGTAGAATTGGCAGCTGCTTGGCATCGGGTTACATCACGCGGCAGCGCCCGGCGACTGGGTTCATAAGCTGAGCGGGCGGGCTTCAGCCTTCTCAGACGTAAGCCGTCAAAAGTGTCTTTGCCAAGTGTTTTCCTATCCATTTTTAAGTTTGTTGAATTTCGTAGTTTTTTACTATATTTTTGCTCCTTGTGAAGATGAGAGTGTTTAGGACTGCATAATGTAGTATGCGCGCATACCGGTATATTTGCGTACGGGAAGTCAACTGCCCCACGAAATGACGCCTCCGCTACCGGGTGTCATAGTAGGACGCTTTGCGCTTGGGCCGAGCATCGGATCTATCATACGTGGCCCCTCATGCTTCACAAAGGAAGTTCTTGCTGTCAAACGGTCGGACAGGCTGGAAACGGCAGCTAGGTTTGGTCTGCAGATGGTGAAAAGCGCGTAAGGTTCCTTAGTTTAGAACACGGTATCCCGTTCCCAATTTTTAGCCGGTCAGCTTGGCCTACCGCGCACAGTTGCTATCGAACTCTGGTCCTGCTTACGCGTGTTGCATATAGCTAACAGACGCACGGGTCAGATAACGTTATCTTGCGATGGACCCTGTAGATGTTCCATGGTTATTGGTGTTAGAGCCAGTTTTCCCATTCGTAGCGATCGGCTTAGAAGAGTGTCCGCATTTCATTTGCCTTTTCCTTGCGATCTGCTCCTCAGATAGCTGCCCTAAATAATCTTTCGGATGCCAACACACTCACTGAATATTCAATGAAAACTGTATAATCGAGCGAAGATGTAGATGGGCGTAGGCAGTTTTCCATGCTTGACTTCCTTAGGGCGCTATTCTCGGTACGAAACAAGAAGATACAAATTGTAGTACACAGCCTCCGCCTCTCTGCGTGGTTTTAGTGCAAAACAACTACCTCAGAAGTACCAATTCCGGGCAAGAATCTTGTCATATTGTCTTATTAGGCAATGCTGAGCGTAAAAGCGCAAGAAACAAGGACACATAATAAGACAGAAAACACGAGCGGTCACTTACAACTGAGCTTATTACATGCACTAAACAGAATTTTATACTCTTGATAATGCTTGCAAGGCATTACCACAAAGTGGTGAAAGATAGATAACATCATAGAGCGTCACACTTGAACGATAAAAGATAGGACATCTCTTTTTGTGAGAGCAGAATTGACGGAACACTTACGCAGTCATCGCCAGCTATCTCCAACGCCTCAACAATTTCACGCATTATTTGACATTTGTTCCTGTAAAGGACTTTGCACTTGTGAAAAAGAGGACAACAGCTCTTTTTTCTTTTGCTTTTGCATTTTAGACAATGAATGCTCATGTGCCCCCTTTTATTATTGTTCACAACATAGTCATGCTCAACCAATCGCTCATTTAGGCATCTTCCCGTTTGGCCTATTTAATATTTACCACAGGATAACGCACTTTGTAAACAACACCTTTCTTGCATCTCGCGAACGGCTTTTGATGCCTGATAGTGCAACCAGGTTTTCTTGGGTTTTCTAAAGTGCTAAGCTTACATAATGAACTAAGCTTATTTGGGGCAGAGAACAACACGTCAACGTTTACCCTGTTGCCAATTTTTTTAAGACTGTGCGAAAGCTGATGTTTATAAAGAATGACTGCAAATTTCTTATCGGCTTTTGTCTTTTCCGGCTTTTCCTGAGACTTGGCTTCCCATTTCTTCTTTTTGATAAATCCTTCCACCACAGAAACAAGCATGTGCAACGGATAACCCACTTCTTCAACTTGTTGGACTGCAGGAAAAGGCTTTCTTCAATTGCAAGTTCGCATGACATTTTTTATGCAGTTGACAAGCACTAAACGAGATATGTTTCTTTTTGTGAGCTTTCAATGCGCGGAACTGAAAGGTAAAAAGGTGAAAGGTTGTCATTCGGCTGCTGATCCAGAGGTCGCGGAATCAATACCAGCCGAGGTGGCCTTACTTCGATGAAGTACACAAACGCCCGTGTGCTGTCTGATGTCAGCGCATTTTAAGGAATCCTAGGTAGTCTAAATAATACCGCGCACCCAAACTACGGCATCTCTCATTGTCCACGTGTCGTTTGGGAACGCTAATATTGATCAAATAAAAAAGTTCGACAAAAATTGCCTGATTTCGTAAAACCTTCCTCGCTCGCAGGTGTCAGTCCTTCCTGTATCTGTTATTGACAAGAAAGAATACAGAAGAAGAAGACAGAAAGAAAGAAGAGAGGAAGAAGAAGTGGGTAACCGGCATAATGTACCGGTGGTGTTCTTCGCTCCCCAAAAGCTTGCCCAGCTAAGCCGTTACATAGCTTGCGAAAGCCAAATGCTTGGCTGTCAGAAGAAGCATTGCCAGCGTTTCATAAAGGGTACCACAAACGTCGTATACGAAATTCGTCTGTCCAGCTGGAAATCCTACATTGTACAAACGGGGCGTTGTGTGAACGACCGGCTTAGGGAGCATGCAAAAGATATCGAAAATATTCAACGTGAGCGAATTGTGGAACACTGCAGGGCTTGCATCGATTGTATTCCGCGGTTCTGCGATGTGAGGATTCTGAGTAGAGGCAGACACCAGACATCGCGTGAAACGTTGGAAACCTTCTACATCAAAAGAGCGGGTCTGAACTGTGTTAGTGACACATCGGTTTTTCTTTACGAGGCTGAGCTGACGTTTCTATCGCGCCTACTCTGATAAGACTTTTTACTTCCATGTCGCCTTGTACGCGTGTGCATGCGCGGGGTTTTGGAGGGCTGTATATGTCCAGTGCTTTCACCCTCATTAAACAGTTGATGTGAGCGCCCGTGGTGTCTTCTTTTTTGTGTGTGTTGTCTTGGCGCAAAGATCTTTCTATTATGTCTGATCACCAAATAGGCCAGCCGTTAACTCTTCTAAAGCAGCAATCATTTCTTAGCCAAGGCAATCTTATGCGGTATATGAGGCATAGGGTTGCTCACTGTGAAATGCACAAATTATGGTTTGTCTAGCTCTCTTCAGAGCTCCGCATCATCGCACTAGATCAGCGTTTGTTTTTATTACTGGGTATCAACACTGCAGACCTAACCAGCTCAAGGTAACAAAATATTTGCCAACCTACATCACTCCTTGTTTAAGGCTCAAAAACAGAACGCCATAAAGAAAAGCGGCACCCATTAACTTTTTTTATATTGATGCTGGAGGAGCCGTGGTGTGTCGCACAAATTGAGCTGAAACCTTTGAGTGCTTTTTGATCGTTTTCATTAGCTATTGCTTTCGCATCGCACACAGAAATGGCGGATAGAGTGCACACCAGCAGTCGGAAGCAAAGAGAAAATCCACCCACCAGTGCAGCGGCATTTGTCATAGGATCTGACGCACTGAGTTTGAGAGGCACCTTCATTCGTTTCGACGCACGCTCTCAAGAGCCTTATAGATTTCTCTCGGACGTACCGAGTGCGCACGTGCCACAAATGGCCTCATATTCCGCATCGATTTTCCTGCCTGTCACTCGCGGAGTTACGGCACCGCTAGAGCAGCGTGTGCAGCGTACGTGACTGGACTGAGATTAGAGTGTTGCAAATCCCTTCAGTGCTTTCACGCTAAGTAACACAGAAAAAAGTGGTCTGGAATGGAAATTGAAAATTTTAATATTCTAAACAACGCCGACTCCCAACGTAACGCCTTTTCTGATCTTTGGAGGGAAGAAAATTTTGAGCTCTATAGCAACATTTCAGATGGCTAAATAAGGTTTTTACTGTTTCATCATTGCGTCATTTTCCTACTCACTTGCGCTCAACTTCATCAGCATCACCATCACAATCAGCCTTACTATGCACACTGTAAGACACAGGCCTCTCTCATGTCTCTCCAATTAACCCTGTCTTGTGCTAGCTCCGGCCGCCATATCCCGGCAAACTTCGTAATCTCATCCGCCCGCCTAACTTTCTGCCGCCCACTCCTACGCTTCCCTTCCCTTGGAATTCACTATGCAAGCCGTAAGCCTTCACATTGCATGCCATGCCCAAGCCCATTTCTTCCACTTGATTTCGACTAGGATAATAATAATAATAATAATATTAATAAATAATAATAATAATAATAATAATAATAATAATAATAATAATAATAATTATAATAATAATAATAATAATAATAATAATAATAATAATAATAATAATAATTGGTTTTTTGGGGAAAGGAAATGGCGCAGTATCTGTCATGAACCTGTGTTTAATTCCTGACCCACTCTGCCCTCTTACTATCTTTTAACATTACACCTATCATTATTCTTTCCATAGGTCGCACCGCTGTCCTTAAGCAGAACCTTTTACGTCAGCCTCCACGTTTCTGTCTAGTATGTGAGTGCCAGTAAGATGCAGCCGTTGTATACTTTCCTCTTGAAGAATATTGGCAAACTGCCACTCGTGATTTGAGAGAACCTGCCAAATTCGCTCCACCCCTTTCTTATTCTTCCGGTTATTTCGCTCTCGTGATCTGGATCAGCTGTCACTGCCTGCTTTAAGTACGTTTACTTTTACCACTTCGAGCACATCGCTACCAATTATAAGCTGCTGTTCTCTTCGGGGACTCTTGAAGATTACTTTAATATTCTGCATATTAAATTTTAGACCTACTGTCATGCTTGGGCTGTTAAACTCATTGATAATGCTTTGCTATCAATCTTCTGAGTCACTTAGCAAGGCAATTTCATTAGCGAATCGCATATTACTAAAGTACTCTTCATTAACTCATATCTTTAAATATTCCCCATCCAGGCCTCTGGTTACCTCCTGTAAACAGGCGGTGAGTAGCATTGGCGAAATCGTCTCTCCCTGATTGACATCCTTTCCTATTAACTGCTCACTTTATGTTGGACTATGATGGCTGTGCACGTTCCATTTGCAGCTGTTATTTTTGTGCACCTGCAGAATTTGATACAAAATGCTTCCTGCACTCGCACCGACTGGTTATGTAGGCAATAGGTAAGGAATATTGTGTATGAAAGGTTCCAAATTCCTGTGGTAATTTTGGTGTTCATCGCAGTGGAACATGTGCTGGCAGCCGGAGAGACCATCGCACAAGTAGTTCGCATTTTAATGGAAACTGCGAGCGCAAGGAAGCAGCTTCCATAAGAGTTCTGTTGTCAAGCGCTCACGAGCCAACTTCACAAGTATAGCAGCCGTCGACTAACACTCGTATCTTCCACTGCGCAGCAAACTACTTCCTAGATAGATTTTATTCGCACCTTTCCAGATTTTTCTGGGCTTTTTGTGTGAGTTTTTGAGCGTTTTTGCTTGCAAAGCGGCACGTAACAAAAAAAAATAGCTTGTCACATTTAGCGAGAACATTCACTGTAAAAAAGTTGGAGACAAAAATTGCTGGAACAGCGACGGGGGCCTATTGAGGTCGAAGTCGTAAACAGTCAAGTTTGCGTCTCCTGCTGTTCATCCCCTCGGGAAATAGCCTGGCCCTTTTAGTTTGTTCAGTCTTTCTCGGAGCGATAGGAGTGAGCGTGCACTAAAAGAGCTCCGGGTCGGTTTTCATTGTCGGCGGACTACAAAGAAAGTCTCCACACAGAGAGACCATTACTGTGATGACTTCCACTCTCACAACGAAGACAGAGAGGGAAGAAAACTGCCACCGCAAGACTTTTTCCAGATGAGCTTTCCCAGAAAGACGGGAAATATTCTCAGGGAGGGAAAAGGAATGAATATGGGTCGTGAAGGCCATGTAATTGAGGCGATTATGTTATTATTGTGTTTTGCCACGTCAGGGTCGACCACAAAATTCCAGGCGGCTGGTGACTGGCGTCAAAGACCTCTGCACGAAGATGCCATACTCACGCCTTCGGCAGCCTATCATCATCATCATCATCATGCTGACCTCACTCATGCAGGGAAAAGGATTTTCCATGTCTCTCACCAGCCTATCACCGGTCGCTAAACAAGTTATTCTGCTGACTAAAAGATACATTCCCCTATTCAGCCCCAGTAAGGAGCCTCCGCACACATCGTATGATTTCATTTATATCATTTCGTTTAATTAGTTTTCACCAATAATTGCATAGGAAGGGGTGTGGAAAAAGCGGCGTGGGGCAGCTTGAAATACCCACCACAGGTTACGCACGCCAGCATTGACAAACAGAGATATGCTACTTTCGGACAAACGCTTATCAGGAAATAAGCAGAAAGCTACAGCATAAAAAACTAATTTCCAAAAAAACTTGAAGGCACTTAACCTGCGGTAGCCGCAGCAATCTTCAAGCGGGAAACCTTCAAACACACAATTGGTGTCTAGGTGTACAACTCTGAACATCTGCACGGACCAAAATCTGGAATGCACAAACTTTAGTACGGTACGTTACTTGCACCTTATCTTCTTGGAATTTCCAGTGCGTGGCGGTTAGCAAGCACTTCATGCACACGAATTTAAAAACAAATCTCTGTTCATGGCACATCAGGTTGAAGGGACAGTGAGGACAGCTTTATCTCATTTTGATCTGAATAAAATTATATGGGTTGTGGTTTTATGGCTATTGGGCCTCGTTTATGCTGCAAATCGTAATTAACTGCTGGAAATGTGTACTTAGAAATGACATTTTTCTTTCACTAGAATCTAATTCTTGCCATGAATGGAAATATTGATGCAGATTGCTGGTCACTGGCCAAAGTCAGAAGATAAAAAGACGTTTCGGGAGCACTACGGCTCCCTTGTTCACTATGAAGCAATCGGCGCACGGATTCGTCCTTTTGTAGCACCCAGTAGCGTTTTTAATGATTTAGCATAGATAGGATGTAGAGTTCCGTCGTTCCTGTTTAATGTGTTAGACGATGTCTGTATGATAAGGGACTCAAGATTCTGCCGTGCTGATGTGTTCTTTTCTGTTGTCAATATCTTTACTTGATCCCAGTTAATCTCGTGGCCGGGGAATATCGAAACAATGGGATATGGAATATGGGAATATCGAAACAATTTTTGACTTTGTGGTCATTGTCAGTCGCTTGATAGCGGTGTGATCAAACTTCAGAAGTTATGTCAAAAGGACAGGTACGGAGGGCACTTGTGACTACTGACGTGCTTTGAATGCGAAAGCATTTTGTTCTTTTTATTATATATTTTACATTTTTTCTCTTTCTAAAGACGCATCTGCTTATTAGCATACAGTAGTAAGGCAACGCACATACTAGGTTCAACTTTGTTCAAGAAGTAAGGCTGTTTTGTGGCTTATGGGTAGCATGCTCGTCTCGCAGTGAAAATCCTGGGTTCAACTGCGGCATCTTCGGAAGAAATTTTATTTTCCTTGGATACCACGGGGACTGATCTGGTATCTTTGGGACCACTGATGCTGGTCAACGCCGACTTCCGGTTCCGTAGGCGATGAGCCATATATTGTTTTCGCATTAAAAATCATTCACCTTATCGCAGTTTGCTCGTTAGAATTGCTGGTGGCAGTCATACCTGCACTTTACTGTTACATCCTGAAATAGCTCAACGCCGTGGCATTGTGCGCACTCGCACTTCAAAAACCACCTCATTGGTGATAATGCCGCCACAGACAACGCTGCACCACACTGGTACTGCGGGATGGCCGTGGATTCAACCGTGGTAGAGTGACGAGCTGTGAATGGTGCACTCATATTGTGGACCAGCGCAAAACGGACAACGGACCTAGGAAAGAGAAGACGACACGGGCGCTGGGTCGCCTTCTCTTTTCTGGGTCCGTTGTCCGTTTTACGCTGGCCCACATTGTGAATTGCTTCCAACTTGCCCAACACAAGGTGCATGCATGCTGGATGCTAGAACCAAACACGCGCAGAGGGTCGAACATAGACGAATGCTGTATGGACACTGACCGCCAATGCACTGCACGACAAGTTGCTCAAGTCCGCGCCAAAACATTTCTCGCAACCTACAACACTCACTGAAACCAGGCCAAAACCAATATACAACCGTCACCCACTCGTGCGTGAGCATTCAAAGCGAACGCGACAGTTGCAAACCCACGAAGTGGGCGAATAAGCTGTGATCCTCCGCGTTACTATAGGTCTAATCGCCATTAAATTTTTGTATTCTCGTTTACTGCTCGCTTGTGCCTAGGAAACTGCATGACGTAGTGGTACACGGGAAGTTTCTCAACCCGTATACCACTTCGTAAATTTCACTTATTTTACACTGTGCTCTTGCATGAACATTAACTGGGATATGACAAACGAAGACAAGATTCCCCCGTGGGGCTGCACAGGTCGTCACCGTTTGCTAACGGCAAACATTTTTGGGCCGTACGGTCACTTTTATTCATCCGTGCCACAGTGTTTGTGCATGAGGCGAAATTGAGAGCCGACCTCGGAACAGTGTGCGGCCGAAGTTTAAGAGTGACAAATGGCCAGGGGTTGCGCTCACCGAAAAACCGCACGCTAAGCATGACAAATAGTCCGCTGGCTTCCAGACTCTGCTGTTTAGGACCAAAAGAAAAAAAATTCAGACAAGAGAGCACTTATGATAATAGCCGCACTTGAAGAGGGTCGCATACGACGGTCCTATTGTTAACTGCACTAAAAAAGGACGCATCCAGTTTTATTTGTGTGCATCCAGTACTGAACTACATGACGAACTGAAGGTGGTTAAAGCCTGAGTTAAAGTCTGTGCTAACTCACGATGACGACTATGCGTTTAATAGGAAGCGAATGCCTGCGTACCGAGAAATTTCGCATTTGCACTCCTTAAGCGGACTTAAGAGCAATCCTGTAATTTTTGTATATAAGAGTTGGTACAGTTAATTGTTCTCTCAGCATTTGTGCGAATGAACGAAAAAACATTGCAGTGAACGCATTCAATATCGAGCAATACACGAATCCAGAATTCCATCATGGCTTGTTGACTTTGGCATACACAACAGTTTGTGCGAAGTAATGTAAAGGTTGGTGGGATACCCAGCTCCAGTGACCTTGCAGCATCATCGCAACCTGCCGACAAGATAGTAAGAAAACTGCTCACCGAGGCACGTGGCAGTTAGATTAATGACTGCTCGTTCGGGAAGAGTAACCTGGGTCGCACAAGGCCCACCACTGGGCCTTGCAGGGGCGTATCACTAACCGCTGTACCACTGCGCCAGGAGGGGAACGAGAACTCGCAGGGATCTGTAAATGTAGAGTAGAGAATGATGTTCTGCACATATGTGCATTAAACCATTACGCTATCGCGTCATACCCTTAAGGCGGAGCTTAATTGGGGACTTCAATTTTTTCTGCTTAAAAATGTTATATTCAGGCCTTAATAAAGATAATTTGTGTTTCCCAGCTAAAAATATTACCCGTTTAATTTTTTAACGGATGCGGAAAATTTCCTGCGAGGCATCATAATTGATTAAAATAGCGACATCCAAATGCCATGACTTATCAACTGAATACCCCATGAATTGTGCAGATAACTTCTATTTCCAAAGTCCAGTTTACTCTCTAAATGCCGAAAAAAAATGTTATTTCTCGTGGTAAAATATTTGTGAACAAAAACTGCGGACGATGTGCTGGCCCTCTTATTATTTCACGATATATTGCTAATTGAGTTCACTATATGGCGCAAAACAATCAACTTATTTGCGGCATGACGGATGTGAAATTCACTCGGAAGAAAGAAATCACTGCTATCTGCAGTTTACTTTAAAAAAGAAAACCTGCGATTTCACTTTGTACACAATTGTGTATAGAGTGTGTCAAAGGATTAAATATAGCGCTCATGTACGCAATAAATCTTGGACAGAGATGCAAAAATAAGTAATTTCTACCCCATCTGTGTTTCCTTCTTTGATACAGTTTCTGGCTTTACGACTTGCACATAGTTTTTCGCAATCTAGCAAAAGTACCGTGTAATAAAGAGTGTATTGAAATATACTAAGCGTTCCCACTAGCTTCATTGAGAAAACTGTTTTCAAAAACAAACTTTACTGTTTGTTGTCGCAACTCCCTCTAAAAACCGATTTATCGTATTTTTTGTCGAATTTTACATAGTGCTACAAATGACGCTGCACTGCGTCGATCCATCCAATTGATGTGCGATATCTCGCGAAAGGTTTCAAGAACGTTTTTGCAGGCTAGTTGGTTCAAACTGACAAAGGTTTACAGCGCAGACAGACAAACACAGGCAGAAGCAAAGTGACAGAACAGAGCGCTCTGTTCTGTCACTTCGTTTCTTTATGTGTTTTTCTCTCTGCGCTGTAAACCCCTGTCAGAGATTTCAAAACTGCAGCTCAGCACAGTAAGTCGCTTGTCGTTTTGGTGCCTTCGTCCTATGTTACTCTGTAATTTTGAAATCATGTCTCAGCAATTCGTCCAAACTTCCATTTTATTCTGTACTACAGTCACGTGACTCTGCTGTCGGAGGCTCATTAGTTCGCGCCATTCTTAGCTTTATTTAATCTCGCAAATTGCAGCCAAAAGACGGGATGCAGCAATATAGGCACATCACTTGCATAGAAGGCCCAGGCTATCCCTGTGACAAAAGGCACGGTATCACTGAGCGTGGTAGTTGCCAGCCAATGCTACAAAAAAAAAAATCATAGCGTCAGTGGCAGCTTCAGAACGTAGTTCAATCACCAGCTGCTGTACTGGCGATGCAAAATTGCGCGACACTTAATATGAAACGGCGCCGGGCGCTGGCGTGCTGTTGCAAGCACCCACGGATGTCTCGCTTCCAAGTAACTGCTGCAGCAGCAGGCCGTAGAAGATCATTACGTTCGAACACTTGAACGTAAAAAGAGTAGCGTTCACAGCCGGTCTATGAAGGGAAAACTGTAAAGGAAGGAAAGGAGACGACGATAGAAAGAAAAATGAAAACACACTAAACGGAGAGACGAGAACAGCTGAAGAAGCAATCGCTAACTGCCCGCTTTTGCCTTCCAGACGGCGTTGATCTCGTTTCGTCCGTAAAAATTTGCCGCTCAGCTTGCTCCGTCGGCGTCCGCTAGGCGGCTCGTAACGACCTAATTTGCACGCTTTACGATATTGCAGTGTGGCGCCATATGTGAAGGCCGCGCGCGCTGCCTGCTCTCTCCATTTTCTTCCTTTCTCAATGTAACTACGGTCATTTTGCGCAAGCCTGTTCACTCGCGCTGTTCTCTCGCCTTTTCTTGTTCTTTGTCCTGCTATATTATTACTTCGTGCTCTCATTCTTGGCTCTTATCTCTTCCCGCCAATTTCGCGCTGCTGAGGGCTTGCCACCAGGAGGAGCTGCTGCGGACTGAAGCAGGGGGAACAGTTAAGAGCAGACGATTCGTCCGGCGCGGAGGACGACACACGTCTCGCCAGCTGAAATGAGGACTCCGGTGGCAATAAGGTCCATACGCGACAAGAGGTCCGAGAAACTTACAGTGGCGGCTGAAATCAGTGCGCTAACGCGAAACGGAAGTGAACATGATGGGGAGTTGAAGTGTCATGCAACGTGTTGTGAGGGCACTTTAGAAGCGCGCCCCAACATCCTTTGGTGTCGATAGCTATGTTCTTTTCTTTACGACTGTACCCGTCTGGGGGGACACAGCGAGGTCCCTGATGTGGGGTTGGCTGTCTGTTCGGTTTCTATTACTGCCAGACATATAATACTGGCCGGGACGGGCTTCTTTTATTTTGTTTTCATGGAGCCTCACTTTTGGCTTTCTTTTTTTTGGTACGTTTCCTCTTTCCTTAAACTTTCCAAAAAATCAATCCGATTTGTTTCGTTCCTGTTGTTGATCACGGGTTGCTAATTTTAATTTTAATCTACTGCTTGCGACAAACTTGTACTGGCATGACGGTATTATCAGCGCGCAAGCGTTCTTTTCTGGGGGTTCGGGCATCGAATAATTTAACCCGAGGTGCGTGTGACGCAGTTCAAAGCCGAAAGCGAAGCCTTCCTTTTCGGGCCATCCTTCCTAACGCCTTGACGCAGATGCTGTTCCTACATCTTTAACAAAAAGCATTCAGCTGCTTCCTTGCAACTTGGCTGCCTAGGGGTTACTTGAACATGAGTTACCGACCTGTTCAATGATGCCAGTCGCAGTACTTCTAGTGCCCACCTTTGCTTCATGACCGTGGCACACTATTACAGGCGATCAATCCGATTGATGCGACAGAGCTGCAGAGTCGCCCCGGAAGGAGGAGATGCTGCCTTTTACGTGTTATGATTATGCGAGCGGGTAGAGCGATCCAGTTCACGCCCTATTCCCTCTCCACCCCTTTTTCCGTCACCTACCATCCTCTCTTCTCTCCTACTGTACCTCTCCCACTTGCTCTGTGCCTTACATTTTTTGAAAGTGGAGTATAGTGGAAGCATTTATTGGTAATTCAAAATAAAGACGAAGGATTCTGCGGCGGGCGGTGTCCTTATTTCAGGAATCCAATGGTCAAGGCTGTTTCTCTTGCCTGGGAAGCCAGGTTAGGCTAGATCGTCATGGCAGAGCTGGACAGAGCGGCCTGCCACTGTTCCTTCGGTTAGTGTGTTTGTAGTTTGTCTGGTTTTTAGCCCCTGCAGCCCCACGTGACGTGGTATGCTGTGGGTTTCTCGTCGCACCACGGGCATGCGCCTTTGTAGTGGAGATTTTCCTCTCTTCATGCTTGCTGACTGCCAACCGAGACCTTATATGGATGGACAGACGGACGGACGGACATTTTTCCACCATGGGGACTGGAATCCTAGCAGAGAAATCTTAGCTGCACAGATGAGAGCTGTGAATTGTGCAGAAAAATATGACTTTTCTGCAGATTCACAGCAAATGACCGCAGCTGCGACGTTTGCGGACGCCCTACAGGAAAATTGTTGCTGCGCACATGGCTGCTGTGAATCTGTAAAAAACTTATATTTTGTATGAAACAGAGATCGATAGCTACCTTTCAAAGCTAAGTACGCAGCTACCTTCAGTATATCACATCCGAGACAAGCCACGGCTCTGATCGACGAATACCAACGGAAATGCAGCTTCGTGGTTGTCATGACCAGCGTGGATCCAAACTCCGCTCACCCACTCATCGTAGCTTGGTTACAGTAAATTCAGCAAATCATCCGCTTCCTCAACGCATTCTGGGTAGCCTGCATCTGTCCCTATTCATTTCCTCCTAGTCCGCCTTTCTCATTTAAGCCCAAAGCCGCCTCCCAGCAACACGTGATCTTCCAAACGGAAGTGTTGCCTATTTGGCTCAACCAAGCAAGGACGACACAGAATTGCCTATCTCTGAGCTACGCTAATGACCCCTCCCTGTAGGCGCTGATCGCTCTCGTCGCTTTGCTGGTGGTTTGTTCTGACGCAAAATAAAAGGCTCCTGATCGATTGAGCCCAAGAGCCTTCGCTCTAAGATTTCCATCCCAAGCGCCGAAGTCCGATTTCTCTCTGCCTAATGCCTCCCTCGGGCACTGAATGCAATCGCGTTGCTTTGCCTTACTTTCTGCAGTCCATGACTGGGACGCTTTGTTTACTGCAACGAATTCTGTCGTCCTTTGTTACCCTGGCACTTCCTTGATTACTTCGCGGATTCAGTATTTTTTTTTTTTGCAGAAGAGCGTTACCCGACATCATTTGGTATAATTTAGTGCTATCATTAACGAAGTTTAATAGGCCCGGATTCAAGTACGTGCAGACATTTACGGTATATTTCTTTTTCTGGCACAAATTACATATCCACTGACCTAATTTAACACAATAATTAACGTAATCGAATACCTCTATTCACTCAGTAATCACGTAAGCGCCATAGTTCGAAAGGTGAAAGTTCGTCTTATAGGCTATAGCTAACCATCTTCTGTGCATCACAGTCATGGTGACATTTGCAAAATTTTGTTAGACATAAAGGACAATAATCGCACTACTGGGGAATTCTGTACCTTTTGTCTTCATGAACATGTGCGTTGTTGCTGGTTCTAGCGTTAATGGTTAGATAAAATCGCAATCCTTCAAGCACAAACATTTTTCAGTGTACGTATAGCCCCGCAAAAGACGAAGACAACAATAGTCAGGTGTCAGGTGCATTCATGTTAATACATAAAAAAATGAAGCCACTGACACTGAATAGGTCATACACTAGCCTTGAGAAACTGAATTCTTTCTGTGTGCCCCGGAATTTTTCCTGCTTTGAAAAGCAGCCCTATTTCAGGGAAGAGGTTTTTGCTTTTCCCACTCCTCCACAGACTGCGACTAGCCCTTGAAGACGCTGGCGCGGTCAATCAGAAGGGTTCGAGTATTGCATGTTATCCTTGGAGTCTCAGCAGTGCACATTTGGCGCTGGCGCACAAATCCGCATAACTCTCCTCGTTACTCAGCGTTTCAGATAGAACTCAGGGTACTTCTTAGGGATTCTTTGTAGTGTAACCACCGCGATAAATTTATAGGTGTTAACAAAAGGCATTACAAGGAAACATAACACCAAATGGTGGACCGCGGCGATACCGGTAAGTTCAGCCAAGTCAGAGAATTAATGTTGCCTTTTACTGATCCGTCTCGTTGTCTGAAAAATCATGTTAGTGAGTCAAATAATTGTCGCCTCTCTACCGCTGAGGGGATTGGTAGGCGCGGTGTGTGACAATTTAATCCAAGCGCATGGTGCAGAGCAGATATATGACTGAAGTAAGAATTAATTAGCCACTGACTGGGTGAATGCAACAGCTTGTGATGAAGTTGTCGATCGAAAGAATTCCGCTATCCGCGTCGATATGCGTAGAAGTATTTGGCTCGTGAGCTACAAGACCGGGCTGTGCATCGTCGTTCGTTCGGCAGCAATGCAAAAACACACAATAAAGTTTTCATGAATTAAGGTGATATATTACGAGGATAGGAGAGGGGTCTGAAGTAGCAGAGCAGAAATTGTGCACAAACTATTCAGCACCAAAATAAGCACACTTAAGCAAGCGCGAACACGTAAAACGAACTTTGCGGATACCAACACCAAATTTTAAAGAACTCAAATGGAATTCTGAACGCACGCAAAGCGCTGCACAATGATACGATTTAGATACAATCTTTGAGCCAATATACGTACAAAGCAAGTACTTTCTTTTGGAGGCAAATGAACTGAACTCTCTGGGGCTAGTTTCTGGTTGGGCTTGGTAGGACTGTGTCTCTAAAGCTTGCAACAGAAGATAGCCGGTCTCAAAAACAGTGTCTTAAATTTTAAGTCCTTTAAAGCTTAAGTACTTTGTAGCCGTATGTCTGCACTTCGGTGGACGCCAATGAGTATAATTACTCCCTTGTGCAAATCTACTCCACCTTGGGGGATTCCACTAAATATTTGATCAACACTGTTTCCACTTCGAGTTGTGATCAATTCCCTCTCTCCCTACCACCTTGCTGTCCCGGATAGCTCAGTAGGTAGAGCGACTGCGCCGGTGAAGCGGTGGTCTCGGGTTTCAACCCCGGATCAGGACAAATTTTTCCTTAACTACGCAGGTTCTGAGAAAGCTGCATAGCTTTCCTTTTTAGTCATATGGCTGCGCTTGGGTGGATGCCAATGAGTAGTTACTCCCTAATTACAAATTTACTCCACCTTGGGGGATTCCCCTAAATATTTGACCGTCTTGTTCGTTTGTGGCTTCGACTGAAATTGGTAGTTTTTCACCATTGTTCTTGAAACTAACCCGGATTGACGACTCCAGGGCGCAGCAAAAATGTCACATTCTTTCATGTTTCGAGGCTTCCTTGACACGCTGCTTGCGCTTTGTACTACAGAGTTATAGAAAATCAACGCAGCCTGTGAGAAAAAAACGCAATGCAATTCAGTATTAACTTTTTTCTTAGATTCTGCCGAATATATATCTTATATCGGAAAGTCAAAAGCAAAGCATAAGATGAATTTTAAAAAAACAGAAGGCAAAAGCTGTGAACTGTAGAGCAACGGCTGCTGCCATTAGGAGGGCCGATCTGTCATGCAAGTCGCGATGAGTTTTTACACATATTTCCAGTGGGGCGAAGGCAGCCTTTCCAATGCGGGATGGAGAAGCTATATCCACTCCTTCCGCTAATTATTCCTCAGCATGTTCTTGGAAACTTCTAAAAGCGAGCTTTATGCTCAACGTTTCCTGGCAGACCAAGATGCGCAAAGCAAGATGAACAGCATCAGCCTACAGCTCTTCCTCGGTTCCTTTAAATTAACCTGAGACGTTAGTTATTCATTACCCTTTTATTGTGGAGTCCGGGAGTGCCCAAAAGCATTGTTGCAGGGTTAATGAATAGTACACGGTATGCGGCGGTAAGGCCAGAAAGAAAACTGCAGTGGCAGAAAGGTATAAAAGAAACATATATACATAAAAGACAGCTTTATGCCGGGTTACAGTTCTGAAATGAATATGGGCAACTGATCTACAGTGAAGCATTTAAGATTCTATCTGGTTTCCTGGTGCAGTCATTGATCACCAGTGAAAAATTATTTTCTAAATTATTGTGTCCAACATCTCAGGAAATTTAGATTCATCATTAAACCATGTAAATAAAAAAATATGGCTGAAGCAAATAACAGCCTTTGTTAATGTTCAGCTTTAGAAAATAGATCAACATATATAATTTCCAAGCTAAAGTGTTTTCACCGCTTACGCAAGTGATCTCTACAGAAATGGGAGTGGGCATAAACAGCACACTAGCCAAGTGTAGCGGTGGCTGAGATATGTCTCGTAATGATACTGCCTGTAGCATGTTTCTCTGGAAGAATGGGAAGGAAAGGAGCGTAACATCAGCCAAATTGAAATGCCCAGAGCCTGAAAAATTTGCTTCCCTGTTGGTCAGAGCAGTTAGGTCTGCGGCGTACCACTTGTGCTGGCTACACTAAAAAAGGTGTTCGGTTCACGTTCTGCGAAATTGTATGGTATGAGATTCACAAACACAACACTATCTCCCTATTGCTAGATTAGAGTGAGCCTCTCCACTGTTCATCCTAGGGCATAGAGATGTAGCTGGTATGCACTTTATACCCATTCCGATTTCTTTTAGGATCATTTTCGTAAGTGCTGACATTTCAGGTTGGAACTGATATATACCATCTACTTAAAAAACAAGGACTCATTCGACATCTTCCGCTTCTGCATTTCTTGAAAGATATTCTTTTCTTTCAAAGCTAGCGCTTATCCGAACCGAGACCGAATAAAAGTGACGCTTCAATCCATTGGGAATGAAGTCTCGTCTCAGATGAGTGCAAGCATGAACTATAAAAGCAAATACATTTGGTTGGTTTACATTCAGGTGTGTTAAGAATTCATGGGGATTAGTGACTTTCAGTTAACTATTCTCCAAACTGTACTTCCACAAAAAGTTAACACATCCATGTCTTGTTGTAAACATCATTAATAAATTAAATGACGGATTGCGTTTGAATAACGAGCAGAATGATTCCCTTCAGAAGAAGTAACCTAACCCAGCTTTTTGTCTCGACCGACTGCGGACTCAAGATTCTTGTTGCATCAGTATCTTTCAAAAGCAAGATTGAGGTCACGTCTCTGCCCCGGTGTTCAGCCATCGTCGAGTAGCGGCGACGGGATAAAAGCAGACACAAAGAACGCCGAAGTCGCAGCCATGGAGGCAATAGCTTCCAGCCATAAGCCTGTCTTTCTTGCCTGCCATCGGAGACAGGAGCAAAGTACTTGTAATCGAATAAGGGCTAGCTCTTGTCTTGCGGCGATCAAAGCAGGTATGGTGACACTATCTGCCGCCTCAGTCTTCTGCTTTTTTTTTAATAGAAGCTAGTGTAGAAGCCATGACAAGTCGGGGTTGAGCAATCTTCGAAAGAGGGCGATGTCCCGACTGCGGCAATCATCTGGTTTTCCATTCTGCTTTTGTCTGGTATTTACACTGCTCTTCAGCTTGTGTTGTGATTGCCGCTTCCTTTTATCAGCACCTGTAGCCATCAACAGCTCCACTCTCTCCCCAACTGAAGAAATGTACGCTTTTTGTTTGTCGCTGTTTGGACTATCTGCGTTTGACCGTACCTTCCAGGTTTGTTATTCTTCGGGACAAGATACAGCTCGCTTCTTAGTCGCTTTTTGAGAGGAGCAGATAGCTTAGTCTTAGTTTCCCAGAAATGTGTGTAAACGTCTTTTCCTTTCTTTGAAGCTTTCATGGTCCCACGCACGTACTTCCTGAATTTATTTTCTATTAACTTTCTTTCGGTTGCTAGCGACAGCCCCATGGTCCCAGGCACGTCCCTCCTGAATCTACTTTCTAAATCTTTAGCTTTCTTTTATTTGCTAGCGACACACTTGTGATTACACAACTAGCTGAAAATCACCCTTAACCTTGCAAGGTTTCTCTCGCCTCTTTCGTACTTTGGCTTTGAGCAGGACAAAGATATGACCAAGGCGTCCCATGGAACATTGTACTCCTATTACTTGCGGGTATCGACGCAGGATAGGAAGTAAAAAATATAAATCAATCCGTGCTCCCTTTTTGTTATGGAATGAAGTAAAAATAAAACGCCAAAGCGATACCAAAAATCTCCTTTCTTCCCCGCGGGCTGCTGTCAGCGACTGATAAGAGAAATAACAGATGTTGGCTTCGTAGCTGAGGGCCATAGTGGCTGCAGGTTTGAAAAGAGGAGGATCACGTGGAGCGTATCTTTTTATTTCTCATTCTGCTCCACAGGGGGCCATTTAAAGCAAGGAAAAAGAAAATGAACACTGCATGCGGTTTTCTTTGTACCTGGCATACATCTGGTTTTTACCTATGCCTAGTTTCCTCTTCACTGCTTTTAGGCTACGTCTGTTCTTTGAAGCATGCTCAATTCTCTCCATATTGAACTTCCTTATGTCGACTACCCGCCCCCTTGCTCTTATTTTTAAACTTCGATAGCTATGCTCTTTCTATTCTCTATGTAGAGTTAGACGCCCTCATGCTTTGGCGTTCCTTAATCAGATCTTCCGTCTCCTGAGATAGCTTGCCGGTATCCTGTCGAACCGTCCTACCGCCTACTTCTGCTGCACACTCTGTTATGATAGCTGTCAGGTTATCGTTCATTATATGAACATTATTATCGTTTTCCTCAATTAAAGCTGAATATCTGTCCCTAACGCATAAGCGCCCTCGTGCTGTGCGATGTCAGTGCACGTTAAAGATCCTCAGGTGGTCGAAATTATTCCGGAGCCCACCACTACGGCACCTCTTTCTTCCTTTCTTCTCACAGTCCCTTATTTATCCCTTTCCTTCAGCGCGTTGGTGTCCGCCGATATGTGAGACAGATACTGTGCCATTTCCTTTCTCCAACAACCATTTTTCCAATCTTTCTAAATCGTGAATAACTTATTTTCCCTCTTACTGCGAACTCGTTGATGGACTTCCTCTTCACAAGCTTCTTCCGTTCCTTCTTCAGAGTTGCTAGATGGTTCGATCCGCCTTCTCCTTCAGCAACTTGCGTTCGTCATTTGACCAAATCTACTCTGTACTCCCCAATGTACCTGCAGGGAGTGTGAGGGGTGGGAAGGCACCTATTTGTCGACCACGTAGCGATCGCGTGAGCAGTGGCAGGGGCCACGCCAACGGAGGCGTTAAGCAGGCATGTGTGAATGTTACTAGGGTAGTCAAGGAAGTGCTAGCGAATAGCTGCTGTTCGTTTAATGGGCACTGAGTTTACCGTTAGTAAACGGGTAACTGCGCACTATGGATGCGTTTTCTGGGATGAATAGGACCAAAGAGAGTGCAGTGCGTAATGTGGTGTGCATAAAAGAGCCCATAGAATGCTGCAAAGCGCGTACTGGGGGATCAGCATGAATGGTTCCTGTACAAAGACGGGCCGAGGGGCAGCGTGTGTTGCGGGCGGCACGCTTGTGCGGAACTCATATTGCTTCAACCTGTACATACTTCAGCACGCTCGAAGGAGTGGTTAGCATTCTCCGGTATTTGTAGGCTCTAAAGGTTGGATTTTGGAGAAATCATTGTACCACTCGTAACTTAAAACAAGGAGTTCAGAGGAGACAGCTAGTGCGAAGATGATTCCGCATGAAGGGCAAAAGTCGCTGCCAATTTTTAGTGCGCCAGCATTTAGAGTGGCCATTCCCCGAATTTAGCTGTCTGTCTGAAGCCGGATTTGTGGCAGGCTGCTCATCTGCCCACCATGTCTCGTGGCAGCTGAATTCATCATGAGAGGCTGTTCGTGAAGAGCAACCTGGATCGCAACCAAACCCAAGCAACCCAAGTCCTACCCTTCACAGCACCTACAATACATGGGAAGTGACGCGTCGTTTGACTGCTGCACCACTCCGCCAGGATTGGTAGGAGCATACCCGGAATCTCTGAATGCAGACAATGACCAATTCCTCATATATGAACATTAACCCTTTATCGCTATTCGAACAACGGCCATCCACCGCGAATACTGAATCTGAACACCGGAGACGAAGAGAAAACCAAACTGCTAGCGCATCTAATTCGCATTTAGCCTAACTAAGTAAATCGACCATCATTTTCTTATTTTCTACGTGAATACAGACATCTGAAATCGGGTTGTTTTCTGTGCTGTCTGCAAGAACTGGTGGTGAGGGTTGCTTATTTGAAGATTAGCGAGCTTTAGTTGAACGTGCGAGAATTCTATGTACCCAACGGGCTTGAGGCGACGGTAAGGAGCCTCCATGCACAAAACCCAAGCGCGAACTTTTAGTCTTATGTGCACACTATGCTTGCACCGGAAAAGTTCAGTGCATGCGTGGCTGGCGATGATAAGATTGAAAACATGGCGGTGCCCTGACCAACCGCTTCATATCAAACACACCGTCACCACTCCAATATTCGACGCACTACGTGGATGTCAATAATTTCATACACTTTTAATCCACTCATTCTCGCTAATACGTAAAGATGCTGGCGGCAACTCTTTAGACAGTGCTTTTCGTATGACTTCTATAGCTGTGAAGCGTAACAATACTCTGCTGATGCTGTCAGACCAAGGACAGCCGCCATTGCCAGTACGCGAATTACTTCTCCAATTTTGTGTCCGCTTCTAAATTTATTTCGTGTTTATTGTTTGGCGCCTAGATAATATATTCTGCTAACGTTCCTACCGCCGATATTAGAAAGTTTACTCAGCGCAGAGCTTAAGCATTTTGACTCATTGTTACCAGAATGCGCCAGGATGTTTCCCTTTTCAGGCGCAGCGACTGGAAGGCTTATCTAAACCGCCGTTTACTGGACGCACAGGAAGTTCGCCGTCGCGTGCGCAGAGTTGTTTCGTACGCGCACTTCCTACTAAAACGGTTAATG
Organism: Amblyomma americanum; assembly: GCA_030143305.2. Taxonomy (NCBI): domain Eukaryota; kingdom Metazoa; phylum Arthropoda; class Arachnida; order Ixodida; family Ixodidae; genus Amblyomma; species Amblyomma americanum. The sequence continues at coordinate 36,284 of JARKHS020014474.1, forward strand.
CGAGTCATTTGTATGAAATTATGGGGATGTGGATTCCATATGATTTGAAAAAATATATAGAGATCCATTAGTTTTCGTATAGAGTCCATACTTTCCATAAAAATGTTCATACAACTTTTATAAAATGTCAGGACGTCATATGGAGTCCGTAAGTTTCCATAAGTTCTTTCCGTAAGGTCCATACCAACTCCATATTATTCATACGGAAATATTTAGCATTATGGGACTCGTCTTATGAAAAGTATTTTAGTACGGCTGTCTGTAGTGCTGGTGACTACTTCTCGACAAGTCAGCGAAGACAAGAGCTTACGCCGTCATTTCACGGCTGGCGTGATGCATGTGATTCATGCACTATGATGCGAATTTTTGGACAAGCCTTCGGCCAACTACCAACGAGAATTATCATCGCACGCCGCGGGTGACGCACAACTACCGCTGAATGTCACGATTCACATAGTCTAGCTTAAAAATTGTAGGATTTTTGTCGTTTGTTATTTTTCACAACCTATGGGGGCTTTCGTTTATTCAGTCTGTGTTGAAATCATCATTTTTATGTTTCTCATCGTCGACAGGCTCCGTTTTTTATCTGCCAAAGCCTTCATTGGTGCATCTGTGCCGGAAATAGCAGGAGTACAGAATGATTTATCTTACGGAAGAGTGCATCGGTAACCCGAATAGCTCCATCGTTCACTTTTCACTCTTTAAATTCTCCTTATGCCGTTCGAGATCGCCTCCAACGCGTGCGGACCTACACCTTCGAAATTAAATCAGCATTTGGAGACTCCCTATTTATTCGGTATAGCCGATCATAAGACGGACGCCTACTGAATACTTACTTCTTTAGCTCGGCCATCTCGGTAAGCCCCTGGCAGTGTCGTAGCGTCCGCGGCCGAAATTGGAATCGCCCATTACGATTCCAGCGTCGTCGCCGTATCCTATCACAGCTGAAACGGAAGGAGGTCGACTTTCCTTTTATCATTATTCTCAGCACTGCACCGAATCTTGATGAGCTCCGACGTCCCCAGCATCGGCATGGCCTTTCTTTGTTAGTTCGCTGCTTGTAGGAGAATTCGATAGCATAATACAGTGATTTTTAAAGCTGTTCGCTCCCATTTTTATAGCTGAAATGATGTCCTGACCAATAAATTGAAGACCATGTCTTGGCCCTTCTATTTTTATGTCACCCTCATAAGGTCGCCAAATGGAAACGAAAGAGAAGAGGATGTGATGCAGTACAGCAGCGCAGTCTCCGGCCTGTGGAGCTCTTTTAAGTAGAAGGTTGGAAAGTTGGCACTCACATATTTCATTATTAGATTTCATTAGTGTTACAGGATTCATTTCGTATTTCAATACTGCTTCAAAATACGGCGTTTTTGTGGAGGCTCGCACAAAACTATGCTTGTACGAGGCTTTCTAGAATACACAAAAACTCGTCCATGTCTGATTACTTCCGAATATGTTGAATCACTCTAGAGGAGTTCTTTTTAATCTGTATACACCTCGTTAGCGAATTTCAGGAGATTTATGCAAGCTAAACAGCTTTTTATGCATGTGTGAGCGGCTATGCGTCTTGCGAAAAGAACATGCCGATGAATTCCTATTTAGGCCCTTTACCCGCGCTATCTGCACGACTAGACACATGACCAAACAAGCTGTACAGTGAGTGAGTGAGTGAGTGAGTGAGTGAGTGAGTGAGTGAGTGAGTGAGTGAGTGAGTGAGTGAGTGAGTGAGTGAGTGAGTGAGTGAGTGAGTGAGTGAGTGAGTGAGTGAGTGAGTGAGTGAGTGAGTGAGTGAGTGAGTGAGTGAGTGAGTGAGTGAGTGAGTGAGTGAGTGAGTGAGTGAGTGAGCCAGCGTGTTAGTGAGCCAGTGAGTGAGTTAGCCAGTGAGCCAATGAGTGAGTGAGTGAGTGAGCCAGTGAGTGAGTGAGTGAGTGAGCCAGTGAGTGAGCCAGTGAGTGAATGAGTGAGTGAGCCAGCGAATGAATGAGTGAGTGAGCCAGCGAATGAATGAGTGAGTAAGCCAGTTAGTGAATGAGTGAGAAAATTTTTTATGGATGCGGCACAGCTCTCTCGCGGAGCTCATTGCTCTGTTTGTCGCGAGTAAAAGCTCTGGTCACAAAGTAACGCACAGACATTGTATCCTCAGTCACTTCGGAGTGTATACGGGGTCTCTGTTCCATCTTTCTAATCTAATAAAACATATACCGCCCCTGCGCGCCAGTTCCTGGACGCAGCATTATTGTCGATTGATTAAAGAAACTTCTTTATACAGCACCCAGCGCACCAGCACGCTCCATGTTGAAGTACAATAAATACAGTATCGCATGTAATATATAGAGTGCAACGGTATGCAAATAGATGCTCTTCTTGCAACGGTGCTCGCAAGATAGATAATAGAAAAAATGGCCAGGAGCTCTCGGTGGACAACGATGTGTCCAACGGGTGCGCGTGCTGGCTAAGAGCTTTGGAATGTTGAAAGCATTTTTACGTGAATTTGAGCAGCTTCCTTGCGCCGCTCTAATTTCGAGAGCCAATCTTCTCCTGCGCTGAAAAAACCATAAGTGCAATGTTAATATACAATAACTTCATTGTTCTCTCCCTCTTTCACCTTCTTTGCTTCCTCTATTCTCCCGTTCTGATGGTTATTCGACCGTTTCAGCTGTATTTCCTCAAAATAAATTTAATGCAGAGACCGGTCACACTCATTAGACAATAGAAGTGCAAAGCGCTGGCATGAAAAATTATGAATAAGATGTAACCACAAATAATGGTTCTATTCTCTTTATGCAAATTCAGAAAAGAATTCAGAGCCTTACAGCACTCCATCATTCACGACTATTAGGCCCTACCCTGAGAACCTGTAGCAATAACGGGGATTATAAGTAAACAAGAAACAAGCTCAACTCCTCGTAAGAATGGATGCAGTGATATGCGGGGCTTAACGTCCCAAAGTTGCGCACGGGTTATGAGGAGCGCCTTAGTGAAGGGCTCGAACGCCTCGATATTTCGAACACCTTGTATTCTGTGACGTGCACGGACATCGCAGAGCAAATAGGTGTTTTTGCATTTCGCAGTCACCGAACTTCGGCCGCCGTGTCCGCGATTCAATCTAGAATCCATTGGTTCATAAGACGGACGTTCTTGCCGCCAACTCACATCGGCTATTAATGTAAGAATGGAAGGCAAACTTTTGAGTGCTGGCCACATCGTCAGCCATGCAAATGATGATTTCTATCATAACAGATCCAGACAGCTGGACTAAAAGCACTAAAAGCAACGACGTTCTAGCATTGTCAAATGCCATAGTATAGTTACATAGCATAGCATAGCCACATAGCACAGAACAGCTACAAAGCACAGCACAGCATGCCCAACATAGCACAGCATAGTGTAGCATAACATAGCGTATAGGATAGCATGACATAGCATGGCATAGCATATAATAGCACAGCAGAGAATAGCATAGTATATAGCATACATAGAGTAGCATAGCACGTCACAGCATGGCATAGCATAGCATAAAATAGAATATCATAGCATATAGCATAGCATGGCATAGCATATAATAGCTTAGGATAACATATAGCACAGCATAAAGCATAATATAACAAAGCATAGCATATAGCATAGCATATCATAGCATGGCAAAGCATGCATAGGATAGCACCGCATAGCAAATAGCATAGCATACAGCATAAGATATAACATACCATGACACACTGTTACATAGCATAGCATAGGAGAGAATAACGTAGAATAGCATATAGCATAGCATAGCATGGCGTATAGCATAGTATATAGCATAGCATAAAGCATAGCATAGCACAGCATAGCATAGCATAGCATAGCATATATCATAGCATATAGCATAGCATATAGCTTAGCATATAGCATAGCATATAGTATAGCATAGCAGAGCATAGCATGGCATAGGATAGCACAGCATGGCACAGCACAGCATAGCATAGCATAGCAGAGCGTGGCATGGCCTAGCACTGCATAGCAGAGAACAGCACAGCATATAGTATAGCATGCAGCATAGCATAGCATGGCATTGCAGATAATAGCATAGCATATAGAATAACATAGCATATAGCATAGCATACAGCATAGCATAGCATAGCAGAGCACGGCATGGCATAGCAGAGAATAGCATAGCGTAGTGTATCGCATGCAGGAAAAGAATATGGCATACATAGCATGGCATTGCAGAGAATAGCATATAGCATAGCATATAGCATAGCAT